>JAWLSL010000026.1:517500-552873 GCA_033980235.1 Diadema setosum
GTGTGAACTGAGAAAAAAGGCTCTGAAGTACAGTGTCTATTCAAGCGCTTAATCTTTACCAAACCGTGCTGGCTGTGCGATGAGTGGGACAAAAAAAAAAACAGGAAGTAAACCACCAGAGTAACAACAATGAAGAGATTATCAAATTAAACTGAAATTTAGCACGCCTCATTAACACATTCTGCCCATAATTAATGCCAACTCTCAAAGCAGTAGCACTATCCTTTCAAAAGTTATTAGAGTTGAAAGTGAAGAGTGTGGACAAGGTTTTTCAGAAATGAAAAGGGGATTCTAAAGACACACATAATCACACTATTCTACCAAAAATGTTCGAGATAAACTGCTAAAAAACACACTTTCCTGCCCGTTTTATGATACCAAATTTTAGCATAATGTAAAAGAAGACCCGCTCTTTTAGAAAAAATATGAAAAAGTCAAGTTCGGCTAGGTTGACCCATTTCACTTATTTTCAGTCCTCACGCAAAATCAGTGTGTGCGACTTTATGTTCGTTTTGAGGTGCACGGTCACATATGTATTTAATGAATGTAGCTCCTTGGTCGTACATAATTCTCAAACTGAATCAAATAAAAATTGATATTTTGAGTATACATATATATATATATATATATATATATATATATAATTTACTCTGTTCCTAACTTCGACAGACACCCCCCCCCCCCCCCTTCCATTTCAATCTGATACGGGCCGTTAATAATCTTTTATTCCTACAAGGACATTGTAACACTGGTTGATACATCAAATACGGAATTAAGCCACATCTCGAAATGGTTTAGAAGTAACGAGCTTTTATTGAATATTGAGAAGACATGTTTTATACACTTTCATACGCTTCAATCCCAACCCACCCTTCCTCAAAGTATTTCTATTGATGAAACAAACATTGTTGAGAAATTCAATCTAGTTCCTAGGAGTGTCCCTAGATAGCAATCTAACTTGGAATACTCACGTCCAGAATATTACAACAACAATATCTAAAGCAACTAGTGTTTTAAAAAGAATAAAATACTTAACGATCAAAACCTTAATAATGTTATATAACACTTTATTTCTACCATATGTAATGTACTGTAACATTGTATGGGGCAACTGTAGCAAAACTAAATTGAACACAATTTTCCTTCTCCAGAAAAAAAAAAGGCACTTCGTATATGTACACATTCAAATAATTTCTTGGCTCACTCTGATCCCATATCCTATCGCCTAAAACTTTGAAGGCTCATAATATTCACTTATACGTAACTGCAATATTTATTTATAAACACACTCGAAATTTATTACCATTTTCTTTTCATAATGCCGTAGTAACCAATGACATATATTATTTATTCATACCCTACCCCTCGTTCCCATGATTTTCATTTAAGTAATCCAATGCTTTTACTTGCTCACAAGTCGATCAGACATCACGGTCGGGATGCATGGAACACTGTTCCTGAGGAGTTGAAGCAGTGTGCCTCCGCCCCTATCAACAAGGGAGTGATCTTATTGGTCAGTACGTGGCATCCTGATTAGTGATTGGTCGTGCGTAGACCGCTGGCGCTAAGCTTGAATGAACATCGCGGTGGTCGCTAGGAGCGTGCCTTCTATCCTTCTATTGTCAAGCGGTGAAATCTGTCTTGCCTTCCCTTGATCATGATAGCGTCGGAAGGAAAACTTTGAAGGCGTTTTTCTCGAACTCTGATTTCCTCAACCACTTGAGATGCGCTTATAAAATCAACAATATCTCCGCAACCAAGCACTTTTATGGATTGTGCTATACGAGTAAGGGAATAATGTCATGCCATTTTCAGAAAACTGTCCTCCCGCGACTTTCGGATCCTTTTGTTGTAGAGGGTCACATATACTTCAGGTTGAATATTTGGAAAATAATTGCACAGGTCACCCCCTTTCCCAAGGGGGGGGGGGGGTGCATCCAACCCAACCTTTGTCCATGCTGTGCACATTTAACCCTATAAAGCCCAAGGGGGGGGGGGGGGCTTATTGTGCCCCCTACCAGATATTCATTCACCACTCCTTGGCCTATACTAATTTCAACCGAATTTGGTGACTTTTCCTAAAATCTTATTCTGAACATTTTGATATTTAACTTAGCTACATTTGATATTGTCATGGCAGCCATAAAGTGACAACCATGTCGGTATGATTTTGAGTACTTTCTGTTCCAATTCCAATTAACAATATTACGATGTATGAAAATGGCGTTGCTTGCCTGAAATTTGCTGAGGAAGCAAAATGTGAAGTAATTATGGCCCTGAAATGTTTTTTTTTTTATAATATTTCCTTTGCTTTTATTTGACAAATGCATAAAACAATAAAAACGAGAGAGATAATTGAAAACAACAGTATTTTCCAAAGATTGCCTTTCTAGTTTGTGTAATTTTGATTCCTTTACCCGAGTTATGCCTGTAATACTAAAAGTCTTTATTCCCTATCAATCTGCAACTTTGAAATTCCAATATTATGGAAATATGAAATGTGATAACTATGCATGTACCCATCCAAAACAAAACATCACAGGTCTCATAATGCAATTCTTTATGTTTTTATGAATAGCGCCCCCATGTGGTGACATTGAGAAAATGAAAAAATGCGGTCATGTAGAGTATGAGTGCTCTACCCATGTGACAAATATGACGATGAAACATAAAACAATAACAAAGTCATAAGGGGGGGGGGGTCAAAATAGCCTGGGTGTTTAAAGGGTTACGGGAAAGGTTCCGCTGGACCTTTTGAGTTGTTGAATCTCTAACATTATGTTGAATTTCTTTGTTTGTTTGTTTGTTTATTCATTCACCGTATAAGATAAAAAGATAACTATGATACAATACAACTGGAATATATAACTGAAGAAAAACGGATGGATTGCCCTTCTCAGCTCGGCCTTCATGGCCGTGCTGGTCTTCCGAGGGGTCCAACTTCACATGAACAAAAAATGACAATAGTCGAAACTCCATACAATAAAAACTAATTATACACAAGCTTCCTTACACATAATGATATGATGCGAAAAAAAAAAAATGATACATCAGTGTACAAAATCAACTAAAACAACATTACAAAAAAAAAATTATGAAAATGATACCCCCATACCGACTACCAAAATACAATGTTCCCTCCCCCACCCGCAGCCCTCCCCATATAACATGATATTTTACATAATACAGAGATACGTGATCATTATCATAAAATCCAATGTAATGCATAATTATTTATAGCTTTCTTAAAGGAATTACATGATGATGAAGATATTATATCCAAGGGAACAGTATTGTACATTGATGCCCCACGGTACGCGAACATACGTCTACAGTACTCTGTTTTAGGCTTTGACAGCGTCAATCTTCCATAAGATCGTAAAGAATATTGATGAGATACAAAATTAAACCAGTCCAATAAATAAGGAGCGCTGAAATCATTTAGAGTTTTAAATACCATTAACAAAATATGCTTTAAGCGACGTGTTTTCAAGGATTCCCAATTTAGTGTCTGATGAATAACGTGATTTGAAACATGCATATACGGACTGACTCTCAGGATCATTCTCCCCGCTCTATTCTGTAATTTCTGTAATCGATCAGTATACTTCTTATGGGCAGAATCATAAAGTACATCTGCATAATCAAACAAAGGTTTAATTATAGAATTATAGATTATCCTCATACTTTGTTCATTTAAATTAAAACGAAGACGACCCAAAAATCTTATCAAATTACCTTCAAAAAATTATCTTCAAACACAATGTTTCTATATAAATATTCCATTTTAATTCTTGACCAATTATAACTCCGAGATATTTCACTGTTTGTTTGGACTGAATACGCTTACCAATTACCTGTACATTTATCATATTGCATCTTTTTAACATTGCGGGTGATCCTATCAACAAACATTCAGTTTTATGAACATTCAAACTCAACTTATTTAAACACATCCATCTATTGATGCCATTCAAATCAATGTTGATAGCCTGTTCAATTTGATTAATATCAGAATGAGAAAAGTATAAAATAGTGTCATCTGCATAAAGATGAATACAGCACACTTCGATCTGTTTGACAATGTCATCGATATAAATTGTAAAGAGGAGAGGCCCCAAAATGGAACCTAGTGGTACTCCGTAACACACTTCCAGGGGATCTGACATTGCATTACAAAAGTATGTACGCATTTGTCGACCAGACAAGTAATTCTCAAACCAGCGAAGGCTTTCATCGGAAACTCCAATAGAGTGCAGCTTCTTTATCATTGTGCAATGCTCCACGGTGTCAAACGCCTTTTTCATGTCAATGAAAACCGCCCCAGTGTACTTGCCTCTATCAATGGCGTGTAACCAGTCATCCGTCACTTTTAACAGTGAAGTGGTAGTCGAATGCTTTTCTCTAAAGCCAGATTGGTTTGGTGAAAGTAAACCATTCAATTTTATGAAACGAGATAGTTACTTATGGACGATTTTTTTTTCAATGATTTTAGAAACAGAACAAAGAATAGAAATGGGACGGTAGTTTTCCGGGAGACGCTTGTTACCAGATTTGAATAGTGGTATAATCTTTGCCTGTTTCCATCGTAACGGAATAATGCCTTCGGACAATGACCTGTTTATCAGATGAGTAAGGGAGTACACTATAACAGAAGCAGCCATTTTTAACATATACATAGAAATACCATCAAGTCCTGAAGATTTCTTATTTTTCATACCACGAATTACTTTAAACACTTCTTCATACGTGACAAGTTGCAATGAGAACGAATCAATCGGTTCATACACATTGTCAAATTTTTGTATTGAAGAGTCATGGACATTCGGGATGTTTGCAGCCAAATCTCTACCAACATTGGCGAAAAATGTATTAAATTCATTGAATTTATCTTGATCTCTACTACCTGTAACTGATTCACACATGCCAGAAACATCTCTAATACTAGGCAACACTGTTTTTATGATATTCCACATCTCACCAGATGTGTTAGCTGCCGATAATTTTTCAGCAAAAAAAGATCTCTTTCGTTTTCTTATTTTCAAAGTAACAGCATTACGAAGTTTCTTATACTCATTCCACAAATCATTCAATCTATTTTCCAATGAAATTACTTTATTTCCATCAGATTCAATCAATATCATCCTTTTAAGCTTATTCACTTTTTCCTTCAGTTTATCTCTTTTATAAATAAGATTGATAATTTCACTACACATCCAAGGAGAAGAAGTTTTCTTAACTCTTTGTTTTCACGAATAGGCATATGTTTGTCAATCACCGACAATAACAATTTTTCAAAATGAAAAGCTGCTTCATTTATTTCTTCTATATCATACACTTCGAACCATGGTTGGGACTGTAGGCTACGAATGAATGAATTGTGGTCAAAATATTTCATACTTCTGTAATTAAGTGTACGGGGCCCTTTATCTTTGACGTGACATTTCAGAACCATAAAACATAATGAGTGATCACTTATGCCAGTATGCTTTACTCCATACACAGATACAATATCTGGAGCATTTGATAACATATGATCGATAAGGGTAGACGAATCATTTGTTATTCTTGTACATATGTTACCATTTATTTGTTTCAATGAATACAAACTGTTTATTTCATTAAGATGTTTGGTTTCATTAGTTACATTCTTTTTCGAAATATCACAATTCAAATCCCCCACAATAAAAATATTTTTGTTAAAGCTGTCTAAAAAAGACACCAATTGCTCATAATAATCAAAAATACAAACTGAAGTGTTTGATGGTCTGTACCATGATACAAAAATAAAAGATTTCGGACATTGTTCTCCAACTATGATTGGTATGGCCTCTAAATGTCTCAAGGAATCTTGTTGTAAAATTGAATAATTCAAAATCATTTTCATATATATAACTACGCCTCCTCCATGTCTGTTTCTGTCTTTTCTTAGGACTCGATAGCCTTCAATACATATCTCGCTATCAAATATTGAATCATCAAGCCAAGTTTCATTTAATGAAAGTATATGTACATCATTCTGACTCAAAAGCAGTTTGATTTCCGATAACTTCACGAGGAGACTGTGTACATTTAGATGCAAAATCTTCAAACCCTTTATATTTAACTCATCATATTTTAAACAATTATTCGGAATACATTGTGAACAGGATGTCGTACTTGCATCGTTTACGGTATCACCATTGATTGTATCAGCTAATTCTATATCATCTATAAAACTAGGTGAGTGTTTCACAACGCATTGAGGACATTCCCAGTTTAGAAATACACATCCCATATCATCATAATCCCTTTCATCTACTCCACCACATTGGATGTGAACCCATTTTTTTACATCTAGTGCATTGTAATCCCTTTTGATTATTTTTCACAGATCTAGAACAGCACACGCACGGGTAACTCCGTACCATGGGAACTATACTCATCAACCAACAAAACTAAAACATAAACAAAAAATATCACAAATTATTATTAGCATTTACAGTCATACGAATAATAAATAGGGTCGTTTTATAAAATCATACACAAACTGCACCGGTGATCAATATTCCCTCGTTTTTACCGATTGAAATGAGAAAGTGATGATAGCCTATTGGGTCATATTCTGTCTAAATCACTTTCGTGGGTTATAACTCTTTTGACTGTCTTCCCCCCGCTTGCTGGGAGGAGGGCAAGAACCCTGCCATCCGATGTCCAGGCTGCAAGGACTTTCCTGCAAGACTTCGTTTTTTGGAGTAGCTGGGCGTTGCTTTTTGTCAAGTCTTCCTCAATCCCCATTTTCGTTCCTTTGAGGACACGGCGTTTGGATAGGATCATGCTGCGCATGCGATAGGAAACAAATTTGACGATGATTGTTCGAGGCCTTTCATTGCGCCTACTGTTGCGTGTCACCCTGCTTGCTGAGCGTGAGTCGTCCTCACTCTTCTTCGCAGGAAGTCGATGGGACCTCTCGATGTCATTCTTGGACAATTCAACCTTCAACTTCTCCCTGGCTATGCGGCAAATGATCTCGTCAGTGTCCTCACCAGCTGATTCCTGTATGCCGTGAAAACGGAGGCAATTTCGCCTGGAGTATTGTTCCTGGTTGTTAGCAGCTCGCCCAACCTTGTCCAGAGCTGAGCGTTGTCTTTCAACGATGGACTTGAGGTTCGCGATCTCCTTTGTGTTGCTGTTCAGCTGGGACTCCAGGTCGATAATCCTTCCTTCACTGACTTCAATTCGTCGCATCATGTCGTCTAGTTCACCCTTTATGTCGTCACGCACTGCTTGACGAATAGAATTCAGGAATTCTTCTCCCTTTATGTATCGCTTTAAGACTGCGTCAGCAATGCATTCCACATCGTCAAGCTTACCCGGGGTCGCCATAATGGCGGGTCAAATGAAACTGCGAAATATAGCAAATCTCAGAACACTGTGAACACAAGATGATAAAAACAGAGCCGTCCACAGTATCAAAAGATTTCGGTCAGTTATTCCAGGTAATATTCGCAAAGGGCGATGTGGTATCACAAAGTATAGAAATATTGGTGATATATCAAACGAGGCACGTGTTCCATATTCATCAAAGTCATGTGGTATAGGGAGACACTTAGGATGACTCGACGACTAATCACATATCACAGATCTCATATAATATCGGCATGTATCACATAGTTACCATGTCTGGTGCAGGATAGGAAAACAACCGTCGTATGTTACATCATCCTGGATATAGATTATGTATGCCTCTCAAACGTCCTGTCAATATGTTCGTGAACATCGTACGTATGTACTAACAAGTACTATGACGTGATGGGACTACATTAGGCCGAAGGGACTGAAGACGCAGTGCTTTCCTTCCAGGTAGTGAGATGAAAATCGAGTTATAGAATCGGTTTACCTCTCTGAGATCAACGGACTATACAGGAAAAACCAGTATGCCAAGAAGTATAAATATCAGATTCCAGTCTCCTGTATCCAAACAGTGGAATAACCGAAAATTAGAGCTCAAAATATAGAGCGGTCACCCTGACGTTCTGCTAAACACAGCAATGTTTTGATAAAACAAAATGTCGGCCATTTTAGGCAATATTTGATTTTCGAGAATAACTCACGCGCTCTTATTAGTACTTACGCTCTTCATGACCTCTGAATAAGTATTTTATTGGGTTTATTATGTCTCAATATGTATATTTAGGCATTTAACTGCGTATAGGGGTTGCTCAGTTGCAAGGTTTTGACAAAAACTGAACATGGTGGTCACTTTGGACACAATTTTTGACTCCTGAAAGAGCTTAAGTGGTTTATGTGTGTTTCTAAATCTCTGAATAAGTATTATAATTTGGTTCCTTGTGACTGAAAACGTATTATTCGACATACCAAGTGTGTGCAGATATCTGCTTGCAAAATTATAAGAAAAAAATCAGAAAACTTGGGTCATTTTGGACGTTGGACGCCATCTTGGATTACGGTACTTTGATTATTCAACAACTCTTAATAGGTATTTTGCTGAGTTCTTCATCCTTTAAAACATATATTTAGACATTTCAATTTTGTATTTTGGAAACCTAGTTGAAAAGTTAAAAACATTTCAAGAAATGGCGGTCATTTTGGACATCTCTTGGATTTCTGCACTTGCGTGGGTAAACATTTACGGTAAAAATAATAGCAGAATCATTAAAATGCTTCAACTTCTCCCTGGAACCCAAAATCAAATACAGTCAAACCTGTCTATAGCGGCCACCCAAGGGAGACGGAAAAAGTGGCCGTTATTGACAGGTGGCCGCTATAGACAGGTAATTCAACTTTGTGTGCATTGCTTACATGTACATGTATCATCGTTGTATTCTTGTACATGTACAGTGTATGTGTGTACGTATGCATACACCGTGTGTTTCATGCATTTAACTATGCCGGTGTATTAATTATGAAATTGTTGCACAGTAGCATTTTTATTGTCGTGAAGAATCGTGCATTATTATGACTGAATGAGGGATGAATGCAGTGGTGGTGATCACTGAACGTTGCTCGCACGGCTACCAAACAGAAAAATACTCTGAATTATCGGCTTGGCTACGGCTTCATTGGGTTTTTGGCCGCTATAGACAGGTTAATATCTCCCGCGGGAAACAACATTTGTGGCCGCTGGCCGCGTTAGAGAGGTGGCCGCTATACACAGGGTCTTTAACAGGGCTTTTCTGTCGGGGGGATTTTGCAGTGGCCGCTATAGACAGGTGGCCGCTATAGACAGGTGGCCGCTAAGGCAGGTTTGACTGTATTCTGTTTGTCTGCATTCGAAATCGGGTTATTCGCCGTCAACGACAAATGAAAAGCTAAAGAAAAATAATAATACTAAAAAAAATTACTGGCTTCTCATAGCAACTGTAACACTGAACGATATCTTATCAGAATATAAAACATAATTTGCTCTCAAGGGTCCGAATTTACGAAGGTGGTACAAATGACACCGTGGTTTAAACCATAGACTAACACCATGGAGCGGCAAGTGTCGCACGGAATATTTCGTTGCGAAATTGGTCATTTCGTCGACAAAATGGCCTTGTCGTGGGCGAAATGTTCATTTCATTGCAAAATGTTGTCATTTCGTTACGAAATAATCATTTCATCGACGAAATGACTGATTTCGTAACGAAATATTCCTTGCGACACTTGGCGCTCCTTGGTTTTTGTCCATGGTTTAAACCACGGTTTCATTTGTATCACCTTAGTGAAATCGAGCTAGGAGTATTAATAATTATTACTAAATACAAAACAAAACGGTAGTGTTCGTTTTTCCCAAATTTGGTGTTACTATGTAATACCGTATACTTCATTTTGATGCTGGAATTCGTTCACGGTGGTTAATCCGGAAATGGGAAAAAGATACACACAGAAAAGGAGCACAAAAATGTGACTAACTCACCTTCGAAATAAGGAATCTTAGATTTAGTCATTCAAAAAGTGCCTGCAATATTGACTTAAAGGCATGATTTACCATTTGCAGATGAAACAAAACACAGTATTAGTACTTTAGAATAGTTCTTAAATGTGAGTTAGGGATTGAAACAACCCCTGTAAAAAGTGAAACCCTATAATCTCTGTTAAGTATTATCAAATACACAAAATGTGGACAATAGTTATAATATGAATGCTTCCAAATTAAACCGTTTACAGTTATGTTGATTGAGAAAATGCTGATATATCCTTATATTTTATAGGGTAGGATTTTTGTGATACAATAGACCTGCACATAATATATGCATCAAATGTGATATCTTGAACATTTTTAAAATCCCCTGCTCCCAAAGGTAAATTGGACCTTTAATAAAAAAACAAAACAAATATTCAACATGAAAAATGTGGATAACATTTAAATGTTAATAATGATGATAATAATAATGAAATGATAATAATGATAATAAGTATATATATATATATATATATATATATATATATATATATACATGTATACATTTTGTGAATTTCTTGTTTCGACTAGCGATGGCATCAAAACATATAATCGAGGAATGCGTAAATAAGAGGCAGTCCAGTCTCTCTCTGGAGAGAGACTACAATCCATGGCTTCCTTCCAGACAACTCTTTCTGACGACACATACGTGATAATGTCGGTCTCATCGTTGGACTTGTTATTGGTATATCTGCTGCCGTATTCATCCTATCTCTCCTGGTTCGAAAGTTTCTGCAGAAACGTGATCAGAACTACCTGTCGCAAGAAGGTGTTGTTATATTTCTATTTTATTCATTTGTTTGAATATTTTCTTTATAAAACGGGTGAAATGGAATGAACTAGGACGCGTGTAACAATAGTATATGCCCTTCGAATTGAAGCATTTATGCAATAGCCAGGGAAAAAATACGAGCAACCAGCTCTTTCAGAGTAACAGGATTTTTAGAACCATTGTTCATTTTTTTCCGGTTCCCGAGGAATCATCACAAACCGCGCAGACAACCATGGCTAGTGAAGATGACAGCAGAAAGTGGTACTCCGTGCAATTGGTTGACTTCAAACTTTGTTGCAGACGACTAAGGGACGTGGCCACACAACACGTGAGTATGAGGTGGTACGTGTAAAGCAACAATGCGGACAAGCAGTTTATTATTTGTTGTTTAATTTCATCATGGGCGTTGTCTACCCTTCGGTGACACTGAAAGCAATTAAATGGCCGAATGGACAATAATCGTGGATTTTGAAAATGGTTTACTGACAGGCAGTGGTACAACTGAAAGCTTTTGCGTGCCAAGATTTAAAGAAAACAAAATGCCCAATTTGAATAAAACAATTTCTCCAATATGGATAAGATATTAAAGAAATCTGATCCTCGCACATGCAATAGCTGGAAAATGGCATAAAATACATCTTTCTGTAATGGATTTGTAACTTAATGATATAAAGTCAAAAGGTATTCATTACCAACTGCAATTCAAATGGTTTTGTTAAAATGACTGATATCATAACATATTCCTGAACCAACTATACCCCATTCAATGAATCCCCTCCCCCACCCGACGGAGTTTTTGTATTTTTAAGATTGAAATATAAACGACCTGATGAACACTTTTCTAGAATATTCGGAATTTTGTAAATCCCCTGAGTGAAAAATGGTATATCAAAATAGGGGAACATTGGAATTCATTTGTATTGAAGTGACAGATCTGATTTTTTTTTTTATGAAATACTGTATTTAGATATTTCGATCTCCTAGGCCTAGTAAGTGTATGGAAGGGGACCTAACGGGGAGGGTGTGAGAGAGGTACCACGCCCACGAAAGGGAGGTTTTGCATTTTCACAATTGAAGTTTTTTTTTTTTCTTTATCGAAAGAGCAAGAAAACTTTCCTCATCTTGGGGATCATTAAGGGCTAAAATTACACGTTTTCGCCCTTTGTCCTCCATGATCGACGCCCCTGCATAAGAAGAAGTTGACAATTGAAATAAATATATCTAGTAAAACATTTTTGATGGAATTTGGGAAGACGTAAATCCCGAAAGTGTAATAAATTTGTGGAGAGAAATCAAGCAGGGAAAGGGTTAATTAAAAGAAGATATCCCCTCCCACCCGACTGAATTTTTGCATCTTTCTTTTTAGCTGAAGTGACAGACACTTTTGTTGAAACATTTTCATATCTGTCGATCTAAAGTGTTCTAAGCCTATATGGGTAATGGACCGAATAGGGAATGGTGGTAGGAGGTATCCCGCTCCCTCGCGAGAGAGATTTTGCATTTTCAGAATTTAAATCTGGTGGACTAGTGAAATACTTGGGCAGTTTTCTTTAAAAAAGCAAGAAAATGTTCACATCTCGGGAATTATGGGGGGGGGGAATGATATGTGGATCGCCCACCCTTGTGTACAGGGTGCAGAGTGATGCGAGTTGGCGTTGTGCTGTGATGATATTGATCTGTACAAGCGTAAGTTATTCAGTTCACCACGCTTTACTGTATGTGTTCATATTATGTGTACGGCATTATATCATTTATGATGATATCATCACGTTAAACTCCTTATTTACAGTAGAGAAGAACAAGACAGTTATGACATGAATCTACAGGTATTTAATTCTCGTTTCGTTTCATTATTTTTCCATCTCCAACAGAACTTGTAAATACTTTTTTTTTTCACATAAGACATACGTATATCAGCATCGCAAACTATAATAAATGACATTTATGGGTATTCAGATGATATGGTGAAAAAGAAAAAGCGCAAAGAACATACTGAAGTGAAAAAAATGCAGGAGATGGGGAAGAATGCTGAAGAATTAATGCTTGTAGGGTACATACCCCCTTCCCCCCCCCCCCCCCCCCAAATAATATAACATAGGTTTTCCCGGTCAATTGTATACTTCTGTCATTCAAGTTCTTATTCCGAGCATTCGATTTCACGCATTCCACGCTCGGAGAACTGAATCAGGAATCAATTTCAAAATTCGGTCATTCGAATTCACTATCGCGCGGAGCATTCAAATTCACTGTCGGAGCATTCAATTTACTAATTCAAATTTACGAGAGGATCACGCATTTCAGCAATGAGCATTCAAATTCATGTCAAGTTGGCGACGGAATCTCGTCGGTCATTCAAATTCGTGAATAGGCAACCATGTTCCAAATAACTGTATTCGATTTAAAAGAAGGCCTGAATTTAGTTTGTTTGGGGCCGCGTATATGTGTCTTTTTCATTAAGCTATGCATGTATTGGGATTTGTGATGAATATTATTTATTTCGCAATAGAGGTCCACCTGTTCATTGAAAATTTTGAACTCGGACTTCACGAAAAGGAATTAACAGGCACATGTCCCTCTGATAGGACATAAAATGGAGGTCCCACTTCATGTATTCATCGGAAAGAGCAGAGAGTTAAAAACACGTTTAACCATGTGAAGTGGTCCCACCTAACAACCATCTGGATCCAAGGAAGACCAGCTATTGCAGCCATCTTTTTAGATGGAAAATGAAATAAACAAACAACCAAATAAACAAACTAACAAACAAACAAACAAACAATAGGCACTGTAGAAGCCTACAGACGAGAATGAAACGGACGGTTGGTTGACATCTTCGGAAAAAAAAAAACAATTTCGACTACATTGAAACTGGTAACATGATCATTTTGTACGTTTTGTTTGTTGTTTTATTGATATCTTACTGGTTAACTTTTGCAGGACTCTGTGAGGTCATTGTGTGTCATTTTGTATTTAAATTGATGCAATGCCATCATGTGGTCAGTGTTTGGGCGTTGCCAACATGCTGTATTGTCAAGAAATATGATGAGATTGTTGTTGTGTTGTTGGATGCATTTCTGATTGGACCTTACAATTAAAAAATATTTGAGAGGAAAAAAAAAATACATGAACAGAGAACAATGTAGAACCTTTAAACAATCATAATTACACTAAAAGCAAGCCTTTCATGGGTTGTGTATGCCGTTTTTCCTTTCTTAAATAAAGCTTACTCCATTTTCCTCCTTAAATTGATTGTATACGAAGTAGAAACTTGATCGCTTGAAAATGAAATTGAATGCTCCAAACAATCTCATCGGGACTATCACATGACTACTGCGTGAATTTGAATGTACGTGTAGGAAATGCAATGCTCGCATTTGGAAATTGAACACCCAAGCGTGAATTTGATTAGACGAAAACGAAATGAAACGCCCATGAATGAAATTGGTCGCTCGGATTCTGAATTTGAATGCCCGAATATTCTTCGCGTGCGCTGTGTGAATGTGAATGCACATGAAATGAATTTGAATGACAGAAGTATGAAATTGACCGGGAAAATGTATAAAACAATTATACATATTATTATATCATTAATCTTTTACTTTGTAGTACACGTGAACTTAATTTACAAAATGAATTACACAAGCAAAGGATAAAGACCTATCTAGCCCTAGACAAGCACCCAGAAAATCCAAACACCAAGTCGCTGTCATACAGAAGATAGGACAAGAGAGAAGAGAGAGAGAGAGAGAGAGAAATGAAGAAGAACTGATAGCATAGTTGGAAAATAGACAAAAAATGACGATAGTGAAGATAAGAAGTGATGAGTGAACTGAGCTGTAAGCGATACGCATAACATTAGAGACAAAATGAACTCAAATGTTGTTCCAGTACATTTACAATCATCAGGAAATCAGCAAAAACGTGTCCTCTTTTGATTTTAAAATACATATTTTTAAAAATGTATGTTTAATGATGATGTTCAAACGAATTTTGTAGATATCGTGGATTGAGTAAATATAGTCCTGGTTATGGGCTAATTAAAATCATAAGAATGACGAGTTGGGTAGGGTATTTGTTGAAATAGTTTTTTTTTTTCTTTTGTTTTACACACATGCCAGTGAAAGTGGAAGGTTATAAATTGTTACAAAATATATTTATGAATCGACCAAGTTGATAATAAAGATCAGTTGCCTTTCAAAATCTTGTTTTCAAAAATAAAACATCAGTATGAGATTCCCAATATACATTGCAAATCATACGGAGGTCTGTTTGTTTTATTTTTTTTTTCTGGAGACGAAACAGATTATCATGATAAATTGAATGAGTGTTTCCCCAAGCTTTGATACCTTTATTAATTCAAGACAGAATCAAAGTTGAATATAACAAAATGAGGGTGGGAAAGGGAAAATAAAGCTGAACTCCATTACATTTCATGACACCAATGTTACAAGATATTATGTGACAAATATTATCAATATGTGTCTTCCACAAAAGTTCATTATGAATTGTCAATCACAAGAACTTCGTTGATGAAACTACATCTACAACATCCGATTTCGTCTTTTGTGATCTTTGGTTCAGTAAGAACTTTATTTCAACAGTATCTGAGAATCTATACAAAACCTATCTCTTCCTTGTCTCTTTCAGCCTTTCATACATTTCTGGTTGTACGCTCTCTACCGGTTCGCACTCGCCGCCTACTTCTTCGCGATTTTGATAGCTTACGCGGTTTTCGCGGTAAAGACACTGGGTCCGAAGTTCGCCGTTTACCTCGAATTCTGGACTTTTCTCACCACTACATGTTATGTTTGTTTTGCCTTCTTTAATGTCGTGATGGACTGCATGAAGAACTGCATGAAGTGGAAAATGACTAGGGAAGGAGGAAGCTAACACAAAAGCCAACGAGTCTCAAAAGAATATATATATATATATATATATATATATATATATATATATATATATATGTATATATATATATATATATATATATATATATATATATATATATATGGGTCAGAATTTTGAACGAAGTACAATTGAGCCAAAACAAGGCAAAATTTAAAAAGTAGGAAATTCTCCAAATTATTCATCTTATTCATCATGCACTGTGGCAACAACTACCACCAGTTTAGACGCATTCCATCACAAGCAGGTTAGTTTTGAAATCCGTCCGACCAGGAGCAGACGTATACCCTTGTGTGTATGTTCTGCTTCAGAAACGGATTTTTAATCTAACATCACATCGCATCCTGGTCGCTGATGAAGAATGCGATGACTAACCTGTTTGGTGTCTTGTTTCAAAAACATGCGCTTTCCTTGCCAGGATAAAGCGTTTTAATGCCATTTTAGGTTTTAATCTCATTCACTTCTGTTCGTTATTGATCAGTGACTACCAGGAAAGGCTGGTTGACTATCAGGTAAAGTCTGATTGACTATCAGGAAAAGTCTGATTGACTACGGGAAAGACCGTTGACTATCAGGAAAGTCTGATACAGTTTTCCATCACGGACAAGGCACAACTACTGGCTGGGATGTCTCTATGGGGGCCGGAGGTGTGAGTTTGCGTCAGTGAAAGACAAGATGAGGTGGGTCTCTGAACCGTTTATCTTCGTGATAGTAAATCGGAGCATGACGTTGGCAATGTAAGTCCATTGAAAAGCTATCAGGGATTCATGTTTGTCATGTTTTTTAAACTGATTTCATCCTTTCATCTTTGGCTCTTCGTGGAGGGAACCAGTCCATGGATGCGTCGTTGCTACGCCAAACGCGTACATACAAACTGCGCGGTTACCATGCACTGCGGCAACAACTACCACCAGTTTAGACGCATTCCATCACAAGCAGGTTAGTTTTGAAATCCGTCCGACCAGGAGCAGACGTATACCCTTGTGTGTATGTTCTGCTTCAGAAACGGATTTTTAATCTAACATCACATCGCATCCTGGTCGCTGATGAAGAATGCGATGACTAACCTGTTTGGTGTCTTGTTTCAAAAACATGCGCTTTCCTTGCCAGGATAAAGCGTTTTAATGCCATTTTAGGTTTTTATCTCATATATATGGGTCAGAATTTTGAACGATGTACAATTGAGCCAAAACAAGGCAAAATTTAAAAAGTAGGAAATTCTCCAAATTATTCATCTTACCTGAAAGAGTATAACTCAAGCTTTAATATGAACCCAATTATACTAGAATTTCCCCAGAGGAACAAGTTTTTATTCACCGCTGAAGTTTACCATGTCCAGAGCAGCGAACGTCCGTGAGGAATAGAACAGCACATACACTTAAATACCATTTAACATACTTTGCAAAGATCTGATTCAGTTCAAAATCCTAACGAAATATCTTAAGGGACATGTGTACGTGTTTGCAGAATATTAATCTTGTACTCTTAACCTGTACGTAATGGTAGACAACTGATGATTTAACTAAATTCGTCGTTTCTGTTGAAATATTGCTCTTCCGTTAAACACTTTCTCCACTTTACGCTCATTTTACAGAAACTCAATATTTTGACCTCTTATTTCACTATCCCATACTTTAATCCTAACTCCCAAATAATAACATACCTTTTTAAGATGTATCTGATCTAGGCAGTCTCTATAACCCAACAAACATAGTATAGTTGTCATCACGGAGGTTCGCATGTAGCTCACGGACGTTCGGAACAAACAAGATGCAGCTCTCATGAGTTGGAAACGCATTCTTCTCACAACAAACAGCAATTTCATGTCGAGAACAAACTCCTCTGCAAAATCCTGAATAGATATTACCAATTCTCAATTATATAAGCTTGTTTATCTTCTCATACTGAGGAATCAAAGAAAACATTTTTTCCATCTCTCGTAAATGAACGTACAAACGTACGTGTAATCTCAGTGACGTAGTCCATCCTTGAGAACGAATATATTTATCAAAATTTCGTTATCATGAAGTAAAGATTCAGTTCCTAAATTTGTTATATAAAGTCTACAATGCAAAATTTCTTTTACGAACATGGTCACAGCTAATATTATGACAAAGAATTAACATAGAAAGACAATGGAAATGTGCTCCGTTATAGAAATACGAAGTTTAGCTGGGGAGGGCAAACGAATACGTTGGGAAGAAATCCCTCTATGTTTGCTCCTTGTGTTGCACACTGTTACCTAGGAGAATTTGTATTATTATATTAGTCAGAAATGATAATAGGTTCGATACTGCGAAGTTTCGTCATAACAAGACACAATAAGTCCATATAACTTGGAGGGATGTTTGTGACTTCGATATTAAACAATGTGGTTTGTTATAGCAAACATTTTGTAACGCGTCATTTCGGAGGCTCGTTATTCATACAGTTTGTCAGTACGAAAATTGATAGAGTTCGTATAATAATACATGAAGCTTTTTTATTCGGTAAATGATAGGAATCTCTGAAGGTTAATCGAAAGGTTTATTAATTGGAACATGAATAATCATGTTCGCTTATCCAAATGTGGAGAAACAAGTTAACAACTAAAATCCTCCAAATTTCAAAACCTCATAATAACCGTTTTCACCTAAACGAATATCAGGCCCTTTCCACTTTTAGAAGAACGGACCTAAAAATAATGATCCGTAATATTTATTTTTTGGACTTACAAACTTTCGGAATAAGAATTTTTTTTTAAACAAACCTCCTTCATTAACTACAAACTTTGTTTTTTTTTTTTTCATTTTCGAAATAACAAACTTTTGGACATCGGAGTAACGAATCTTGGGAAGAGCGAACGTATCAAAGTGCAACCTTAATCCTATTCTTAATCTTTACTTTTTTTAACTTGTGTTTTCAAAGTAAGCACAAAAGCACAGACAAATTGACGATCTCTCTGTCTCTTAAATGTAAAATGAAAAAAAAAAAATCTGGAAAGAATTACAAATGAGCATTGCTTTTCATTGATGAGTATAAAACAACACTATGTGATGATAAGCGGAGGATTTGTTTGTTTTCATCAGACAATAATTGTATACTGCATTATTTTTGTTCGCTTGTGACGGCATTTCGATGAATGAAAAACATAAACAAACAAACAAAAACTTCTCCAGAGGAATTTGGTAGAACGTGAGTGCATTGGCAATTCAGTTCTCTGTGTGTTGGAGCTCGATCCCTTCTCTGTTTCTCGGTCATTTTCATTCAACTGCTTCCACGTCCTTTTGAAACTTTTCAATTTTTTATTCAACACATGCCCATTACAGACTTCTTCCGTCATTATCCTGCATGTGATTTCGTGGCACTTTTCGGATTTGTTTTGGTTTGTTTTGTTTTGCTTCTGTTTTCTGTTTGGTCGCAGCATTTCCAGGCTATTGTGGGAATGAGAGAAAATCGTCATGAAGAGAAAAATAAGAATGAATTAAGGCATTTAATATCATGATAATTACAGCGAACGTCCGTTATGGAGACCAAAACTGGATGTGTTCTGTTTTAGACGGCAGCTACCATACTCAAAAGATAAACACTTGGCGCACCTCTCACTAAAAAGTGGCACTGATCCTCTTTTTCCTACTGTGTAATCCATTGACTTATTCTTCCAACGAACATCCGTGACCAAAACGTTTTCCTTTTGTTATTACAAGTAAATTGAATGCTGAACATTATTCACTTTTGGGTATGAGCGGCTCGGTGATTTGGTAGTATTTTCAATTAACATTAACTTCACGTGCAGTGATATATTTGTAATTATCAGAAATTTCCTTTCTCGGACAGAACGTCCGTGAGCGAAACTTTCAGAACCTGTAACAGTACAAATTGTCTCCAGATCCTCATTAGAAAGAAATTTAAATGCACAGAAATTACAGATTACGCAAAATTCCATTTTCCTATAACTTTGTTTTCAGTGTTTAGCTGTTTTTGTATAATTAGAGGGAAAACAAGCGTAAAATTGTGAGTAAATTTTCAAATGTTTGTTCATCATGATCACATAACGCCTTAAAAATTCTGAAACTACTGCCCTAAACTCATTGTTTACTTTGTAAAACTTTATTTGTGGCTATTGGAGCTAAAAGTTTTAAAGAATACAGGACACTTTCGGGGCAAGTTATCCCTATCGAAGGGATTGCATACGTCACGGACGTTCGCTGGAATTGTCCGGACGTTCGTTCTACTGATAGGGTCATGTTTCAGGACGGATAACTAATCGGCAGAGAGTACCTAGCCTTCCGTACTCTTTCAAAAATTTGAAAAGGTATTGTCAATGCAAATTATAAGAAATTTTACATCCTTACAACATATGTATTGCTCAGAGGGGGATCAGGAGGTGAATTTTCAGAGAAAATATTAATTATTTGCTTGGTTTCCGGTGAATTGCATGGTCCAAAAACTGCGGACAAGCCTCAGTCCGCTCCAAAAATAACATGCAGCTCCTTGGCTAGAAAGCCAAAGGTAAAATGCACCTTCGTCATCAAAGCAAGATGGTGTCCCACTCGAAAACATTTTAATCATCACGGACGTTCTTTTTTTCTCGGAGGTTCGTCTAAAACTATATTTTCGGTTCCTATTTGACAAAGGATGTACAGAAACTCAAAACAAACATTATTACCGTGTGGCTAGATCTTAGTTGATTACGACTCAGAAAAATATCACCAATAACGTTTAATGGGATACGATCTTTATTAGAAAATAGCGGAAGCACGTCCGTGACGAAAACTGAGTATAATTTTGCATAAAAGAATATTACGTCCCATGTACAGCCAGCAGACGTACAATTTTTGCAGGATATGTTCATTAGGTGGAACACCAAATTTTCGTATACATTACAGTTGGGACAACAAAGTAGAATTCGCAGCAGCGATAGAAATAAAAGCATCACGGACGTTCGTCTGTTTAGGACTTTGATATTTCAATTGCTCTCTGTGATTTTATACGTGCTCATAAAGTTCTTATAATTTTGTGGTTCAACCCATGATATGTCAGATCCAGAACATGGTCACATATTAGATTGCACGTAGGTTTAAAAATGCACATCATTAGTTTGAAAACAAAAATTATTGTAAAAATAGCGTTTTTACCGTATTTTTACGCTGTAAGTCCTTGTCAAATGAAAAATATCAGGCAAAAGTCAACCAAACCATATATTTCCTGAAAGGAAATCTACCAATCTTTGAGATGACATGAAAAAATCTGGTTTCTTAGATCATCCTGGCGTGTTCTGAGGGAAAGAATGTCATAAGGTGCGAAAATTGGCAATTGTACATCGTTCAAAATTCTCACCCATATATATATATATATATATATATATATATATATATATATAAAACAAAAAAACATATTCCCCGGTTGTTGCTTATTAGGGGGTTATTCATGGCAGGGTGAAAACTTCCTTGAATTTTTTATACACTTACCCCTCTACAAAGTTTTATCTCAAGACGACATACACTAGAAAGAATGACCTTGATTTTCACGTGCTTTTGTTATGGCCTATTATGATACTACTGTCTATGGAAAGAATTATGATTAATGTCATTCAGATTTTCACCCCTTCTGAAGCAGTCACCATGCTACTTAAGGATTCAAATATTCAAATAATTTCAAATATCTTACTGCATTTTTCTCCAAAATTTCATGTCATACAAAATCAGAGACAGATTTAGAAATTAATAGGACCATGCTGCATATATTTTTGCACCGGGAACATTGTTAAACAATGCCTACAAACATTTATATTCAAAAACATTTTTCATCAATGCATCTACCAGGAGTACGACTTAAGATTCCGTCGAGATTTTATAGGATGTAGTCACAAATTGTAGCAAATGAGTTAAGCAGGAACATGATTAATCATTTCAGAATTAGATAAAAAGTTTCGTGCAATACGCAGTATACAGCGTGCCATTATCAAATTTCCTCTCCTCCAATACAGAGCTCTTTACCTTACTGCAATTGAATTTATAGGAAATAGGAAGAAGAATTCCAGAAAATTTTATTTTTCATTATAGTTGACACTCTATCGACTTTTTATTGACATAATTTCATGCTAACGATAATAGTTATTTCCCCTACTTTCTCAAATAGGTAAGTCAAATGCTCTTTCATTATGCTAGAAGAGTGAAAATATGACGAAATTTCCTTACGTGTTTGCTTATTGTTTTCCAACAATGACGTCATGAACTACATTAATAGTCTTCATTATCCAGCACTGATATCAGCAGAGTGTTGACGACACCGAAAGTTCATAAACTCATAAGTTTTGAAACGATCGTCCGGTTTTTCTCAAATTTTGCTGATGTGTTCAACTATGTTTGCTTTCACTCAATCCACATTTACATTCTGATTTGGGTTTCCTTCAACAACGTTCTTTGCACTTTCAGACAAATTTCGGTACCAGACACAATGGTTTCTCTTCAACATCACGGCCACCCCTTGCCTCCTCATATCGGGTGTCCACACGTGGGCGCGGTTATATACACCATGGTTTGGGGTACCAAAATTGTTTATCGTCAGCATCTATGTTCTTCCCACCGCCATCTGTCTGATCGAAATCTTCGTCACGATGATACATACTTGTAGTTGTCCGTTTCATACACGTGTTCTACCCATTCTTGTACCCTGTCATGTACTTGTTCTTCGCTGTCATCTACTGGGTGGCTGGGGGAACGGACCCGTTTGGAAACCGCTTCATTTATTTCTTTTTTGTACTTCGAAAACTCCCCCGGCATTGCAGCCGCTACTTAGTGGTAGTAGTGGCCTTTGGAACACTGCTTATTCAGGCCATTTTAAAGGGATTGTTCGCCATCCGCATACGATGTATGGATCAGAGAAGAACAGGAGCCGCTCGTCCTACAGAGGAGGTGGAAGCAGTCGTGCTCAAAAATGTCGTAAACACTGGCGAAGTTAATGAAGGGCTCTCCTCTGGCGTTCTTTGTCAGTACAGCACTCTAGAAGTTGGCATATTGTCGTCCTCCCCGTTCAAAAACTGTTCGTGTCTCGAAAAGAAATGTCTTGAATCAAAACATGCTAACTCCAATAAACATAAAAACTGACCATGCCATTCCTCTGCTAACATATCACACTTTTTTTTGTCTCGTTGACTGAAATGGAAAAAAATAAGTAAAAATAGTACTACAGGTGAGCTAAGTTGATCTCAAGATCATTTTATTATTGGTTTAAACATTCGTTATCTTTGGAAATTACTAAAGCCGAATACAGGCTGTGCGATTTGCGCCTGCAAATGAATTAGCACGAATAGATTGCAAGTGTGGATCCGCGTAAATCACACCAGCTCGCCGCGAGTCAGCTCAAGTTCATGCGATCGACCTCGATCTTGATGTGATCACTCTGCGATTATTCTTGCCAGTGTATCCGACCAAAGCAGTGACCAGCGTGAAAAATGGGCAAGTGCTTATAAGGCGGCCTAAAATTATGCTAAATTCCCAAATAACTTTGCTACAAATTGTGGTGCCCAATTTGTTGTCAACGCCAAAAGGGCCTCAAATTCATTGAATCTACGTGCGGCGCCCAATCGGCTGTCTACAAAGAAAAAAGAAAAGAAAAGAACAAGGTATTCATGTGATTTTTACTAATAATTTTATCGACAAATCAGCTGGCAAATAATCAAACAAAATAGGTACCACACAAATGCATTGTAATTTCCATTCTGCTATGCTAGAATCATGCTAAAAAAGCATCCTAATTATGCCTACCACAATGCTACACGCTGAAGCATCAAACATTATGCCAGAAAGCATAATCTATTATGCCAACTCTGGCAACCTTGGCTGGAGATCTCCAAACTTTGAATATGTCGAAAGCCCACCGACCGCTCATATGGACAACACCCCTACCAGTCGGCACGCTTTTGCGGTGATAAGGTGTGACCACTGACTTTTTTTTTTTTTCACGAATCAACTTTCTATAATTATCCTCCAGACTATCAGTAAATTCTAGATGACTCAAATTTCAAATAACGCCATATTTCGGTGTTCAAATTGCAAATCCGGGCTTGTCAAATTGTGTATGTGGCAAATAATTGTCATAAATTTATCTTTCTGAAACATTCCATAGATCCAATCTATGTCTTTCCATATTCGGCAGAAGTATAAGTTGTAGATTTGATCTATTTGATTTGATTTATTTCTGCTTAATTCCGTTACATCAGATATGATTATGTACATGTCATTTATGACAAACAGTATATCGATACATAGTTTTTAGTGCAATTATACAAGACAAATACAAACAGCTTATGGAACTTAAACAGAACGGTCTCCAAAATAAGCCGAGGCTTGACGGTATGGAGACTATATATGCTTACCTACTCTGGATAGGATAGGGAATAGAGAAAGAGAGAAATAGGGAAGGGTAGGGGGAAGAGGGAAAGTTACAGAGTGTATGTGTACCACTCCAACTACTTTACAATAATAGTAATATGATAATGATATTAAAGTTTACACGTTCAGTTGCCTTTGCCGGAGTAATGACCGAATATGCACTATGAAAATAATAATGTGTGAATACAAAGTATCCTATACATATTGTTATCTGATATGAAATGAAATATGTGACCCGCTACAACAAAAAGGTCCTAAAGTCGCGCACGGTCGAAGCCGTGAAAAGCGAGTTTGAAGTGAGAGCATTAAAATTGGTCAAAACTTACGATTTTCTGATTTTGATATATTATTGGAGTCTAACATGTCTTCTAAAATCTGTCAAAATTTTGAAGCAAAATGATCAAAGGAAAGATTAAAAATATAAGGTTTTTCTGAGCCATGTTTTTTGGCGTTTCAACGAAGCAGAAACTGGTTCCAAAATTTGGATTGAGCGCCACAGATAGGTTCCGCCCCTAACAACGACCAGAGTGATCTCATTGGTCAGTTTGCTGCTTGCCGCTAACCGAAGCGTGAAGCTCGCACACTGCCCAGTCGACTGGTGCGTGCGGGCGGGGTGCACTATGCTCAGCCGCTTCTCACATCCTGGTCACTGATTGGTTGGTGAGGAGACCGCCGACGCTGATGTGCTTGAATGAACTCTTCGGGGGTTGCTAGGGCTTACCTTCTATTGCCCAGAGGTGAAAACTGACTTGCGTGTCCCTTGGTCGCGATTGCGTCGAAAGGAAGACTTTAAGGGCGCTTTTCTCGAAACAGTGATTTTCCAGACGTCTCGACATGCTCTCTTTTAAACACTGATATCTCCGCAGCCGATTATTTTTATAAAATGTGTTATATATCAATTTAAAGCAGAAAGATTAGCGGATTATATCATGCAATTTTCAAATAATCGATCTCGCGCGACTTTAGGATCATTTTGTTGTAGCGGGTCACATATATCGTGCTTATTTTATGTACGCAGTAATGGTAAGGCACATCGTACACATACATATACATGCTCATATAATATACATGATGAACCTATCCTATACATACATATATATTCATATTCATAATATGGACAGATAAATAAATCGGTATATGTATGCACACATACATGCATCATGTACCACGTACATTTTCATATACATTTGATTATAATACAATAAAGGAATTAGAATGTTATCCTGGGGAATACTGCTTAAGGAGGTGAAGTTTTACAGCCTTCTTAAATGAATACATAGTGGTCATGTTTTTAATTTCGATGGGAAGGGAATTCCAAGTGTCAGGGCCGGAGTGTCTGATAGAATGATGCGCGAGTGCGGTTTTGGGGTTAAATAAATGTAAATTTGTGGATTGTCTATTTGGATAAGAGTGAATCTCTGAATTTGACCGAAATATTCTGTTGAATATTGGAGGCAAGAGGTTTGACTTGAGACAAAACATAAATACAGCTTTTTGGAGAAAATTTATGTCATTTATCTTAAGGGATTTAAGCTGGAAAGATGGGATTTTTATATGTTTTCTGAAAGCAGTCAAGACTCTTATGGCAAGTCACTCCTCCCTTCTATTTTTTCTCTATATATGTCTTGTAAATATGAGGACTGCCAGCAAATCAAGTTACGCTTATCCAAGCTGCAGATATAAGTGGTAGAAACATTCCGCGGCATCTGTATTGTAACGCGTATACACCGTTTTTTTTTTCTAGCGTCGCAAATCCAACAGCTTGTCCAATGGACACAATCATAGTTAGTATTAAAGCAACGTATGTAGTGCACAACTTACAATGTTTGTTTATTTACAATTATAACGTAGAAACCAATCAAATGAAATCAAACCAAATCAAAGAAATGTATCCAACAATCCAACCATTAGTATTCAGTATTAGTAATGCCATTTGGAGTCAAAATTTTGATTTCAGTTAATTGCATGATAGTTGACCCTGTATTGAGCATATTTGACGATGTTAGTCGTATTACATAGCCTTTATATTTTATCGACTTACTCTTGAACTTGAAAATCTTTTTGAGGCCTAAGAGTAGGCCTAAACTTAAGCGTGATGACTGCGTAGACAGTGTGTAGATATTTCGCACTTTAAGCAACGGTATACTGTATACATGTACTTCACTTCAATCACTTCTGTTTCTTTCTTTTACCATACAATGTAGGTCCTCTAGGTACAGTCTGTACAGTCTGTTTATATACCTTATTCTCTGTTATCAAAGGAAGTGAAACATAAATGTTTTGTCAAAAAATGAAATAAACTTTGAAAATTTTGAACCCGATGACGGCGACGTGTTAAAGGTTTTTGATGTGAATGAAAAATGCAAATGTGGCCAGACAAGACCTATTGTCCAAAGTTTACACTGGTGTATGAAGAAAAAAAAAATCAGATACATATCATGCAAACATGAAAATCATTCAAATTGAAACTTAGTGAAATAAATCTCTTTGATAAACAATAACTTATGAAGCAGTATCATTCTTTAAGAGTCACAATTGAAACAAAAAAAAGAAAAAAAAAAAACACTGAAAAAAATGGCTACCATGGTCTGCAGAGCCATGATATTAGGATGATCAACCCACCCTCTCCCCTCTACACATTGTTTATCTATACTGGGATAAGATGACACATACTGCTTGCAATAACATCTTGGACGTTCTGCTTTTTCTTTCTTCTCTTCTTCATTCCTGTGTTGTTGACTATCATTTTGACTACCATTGCATACATAACTGTGTGCAATTTCAACCTGCTCCATGCAGCTATATGTTGCTTTTGTTTTGCACCTGCTGCTCTTAATGCGCATTATTCGTGTTTTTCCCAGTTATTGTGCCCGATCAGGTTTACTCCTTCTTCCTTCATTCTGACCCACTTTGTCTCTGTTTCGCTTTTTATTGGTGGCATCGATCATATTTAATCGTATTTTCGAAATTTCGTATTGTTATATAATGCATTCGCTAAATCATGATTGCTGCTATTCTTTATTCTCCAGAACTGCTTTTCAAACGGCAAGGATTCTTCTTTTTCTCCCTCCCTCTCCCCTTCTCTCTCTCATTTTCTGTTTTTCACTTGCTTTAATTCCTTGCTCGCTGTAACATAATATATCCATTATTATATGCATATATGATTATCAATGTATGTATATCTGAATGTTTCTGTCCATAAGTATATGTGACCCTGCACCTCAAAACAAACAAAAAGTCGCCAGAAATGAATTTTTAGTTAAGACCATATTCTGAAAGAGCAGACTTTAAGCTTTAAAATGATGTATAACTCAAATCAAATGGACTCTCCTAACCTTTCTAAATATTGGAAAGAAAGCACAAACTCAGGAAAAGTGTGAACAGAGAAAAGAGGCTCTGAAGTAAAGTGTCTATTCAAGCGCTTAAGCTTCACCAAACCGTGCTGGCTGTGCGATGAATGGGACAAAAAACAGGAAGTAAACCACCAGAGTGACAACAATGAAGGGATTATTAGATTAAACTGAAATTAAGCATGCCTCTTTAACACATTCTGTCCATAATTAATGCCAACTTTCAAAGCAGTAGCACAATCCTTTCAAAAGTTATTAGAGTTGAAAGTGAAGAGTACGGACAAGGTTTTTCAGAAATGAAAAAGGGATTCTTAAGACGCACATAATCACACCATTCTACCAAAAATGTTCGAGATAAACTGCTAAAAAAACACACTTTCCTGTCCGTTTTATGATACCAAATTTTAGCATAATGTAAAAGAAGACCCGCTCTTTCAGAAAATATGAAAAAGTCAAGTTCGGCTAGATTGACCCATTCCACTTATTTTCAGTCCTCATGCAAAATCAGTGTGTGCGACTTTATGTTCGTTTTGAGGTGCACGGTCACATATGTTCCGCCAAATTGCTAAAGAAATGTTGGGGAATTGCTTTCCCCAATCCCGGATTTGTTCCTTTTTTCACATTTAAAGCCTCACTATGGTCTCGTGTCTCCACTGTATTATTGCTGAGTAGTCTCAGGACACCTCCCTGTCGCACTACTTTTTTTTATAATGAAATTGAAGAATTATTTATTATTTATTTATGCATATTTTTTTCAACTCTTTGTTTGCCATGGTGGAACCCCCTGTATGCCACGTTATTCTAAGACACAAAGGTAGTCATGCTTTGAGAAAGAATTCTGTTTTTGTAATCTACATAACTTCTACAAATTTCTGTTAAGCTGGACATAATAGTGAGCAAAGTCGAGGAGGAATGCCAAGCTTTGCTTTGATATAAATTGTATGACAAATCTATATTTCTATTTATTTTTTTTTTAATTACCAGTTGCTACATTACTGTAGAGGCATGACTATTGCACATGAAACCGTTAGAGAAACTTAGAATTTACACGCAAATTTAGTTGGGAACACCGCTTGATAATCAATCACCACATAGAATGCAAGCTGCATGTGAAAGGAACAAAAGCGCGAGAAAGGCTTTCATTGTACCGCGGGATTAGGCGATTTATGGATTGGTTTAAACGGATTAGCACGTTTGAGCGGAATATGCACGCCGTCGACTGAGTGGGACGTGCGAACATGGCACATAAAAAGTTAAAAAATGCAGGGTAGGCACATTGCTAATTGCTTTACAATGGCGCCTTGTATATACACAAAATAAAACAACAAATACATTTGTAGTAACATGATTCACACAATTACAGATCAATGACATACAATATCAATAATCAAACAAAAGAAATAAACTTAACTACATTTCTGTTAAATGTATACATAAAAATAAGGCCTAAACAATTTAGAAAAGGGAAGAGTACAATCACAAACAAAACAAAGAAAAAAGTCTAGTGGGTGTGACAATGTAAAATAAAAAGGAGGTCTTATTAGATTCATGGAAAGACAAAAATTAAAGCATGCGGATAAATCTTAAACAATTTGTTTTCAGAGACGATGACAGTTGTACTGCAATGGGGAGTACCGGTGTACGAAAATGAACGTTTCTTATATTCGGTTTTCGGGTAAGGTATTGATAGAGTGCAATTCTTAGAGTAGCGTGTTTTGTAATAATTACCTGAATAAGAAGTGAATACAGGATTTAAATAAGTAGGTACCAGATTATGACGGATTTTGAAGGTGAGTATGCAATATTGTAACTTGATTCTTTCTTCAACAGAGAGCCAGTTTAAAGTGGTAAGCAGAGAGCACTGAGGAGTATAACAATCAACATTTGATACTAAGCGCGCATATTTATTCTGCATTCTTTGTAATTTTTGCACATTGGTCTTAGAACAACTACCCCATGCCGTACAACAATAATAAATATGTGACAATATGAAAACAAAATATAAATTAATCAACTTATTGGAGGTAAAAGATTTTTTTATACGACGAATGCATCCTATTGCTCGAGATATCTTTCCACGTACATGCAGAATATGATCATTCCACAATAATTGGGAATATGATATAACCCCCAGATATTTTACAGTATCAATGGTTTGTAATACAATATCATTATACATTATTACAGGTACTTTATTTCTCAATTTTCTTTTAGGGCAAAAAAAAAATTACTTTAGTTTTCTCTGAATGCAATAATATCATATCATTACATTCCAACCATCGTGTAATTAAATAAAAATCATTTTGAAGAGTTTTTTGAATTTGTAAAAGATTGAGTCCATTAGTAAACACTGCAGTATCGTCCGCATATATGGAAAATTTAATTGAAGCATGAAATTTCAAACTGCAAATATCATTAATATACAAACAAAAAATCAGAGGACAAAGAATGGACCCCGGGGTACCCCCGATTTCATAACTACAAATTCACCTGTGTATTCATTTACAGATACACACTGCAATCTTTCATGAAAATAACATTTGGACCAATTATTATACTCTCGACTTGAAATACCATAATATATAATGTTTTCAAGAATGTTACCATGGGGAATCACATCGAACGCCTTTTTTTCAAGTCCAAAAATTATCTATGAATAATAAAGTTTTAAGGGTCGCAGATTTATTATTGTATAAATTAGGACAATTTGTGTTTAATTTAAGCAAGACAAAAAAAAAATAATCGCCCAAGGAATTTGATAATGTATTTTATATGAATGCTAGTTTTCACAAGTACCCTACAAGGATATCCGATGGATTTCATTTACCCTTACTCCGCAAAATTTTGCTCAGAATACTTTTGTTTATACAGGACCAACTTTTCGGAAAAAAATGAATTGATGATCTGAAAGTTACACCGAGTCTTGCTGTATTCAAGAGAAAAAAGAAATTAAAGAAAGTTTTGGCTGGTTCTTCAATGATATTCGGATCATATACATTTCAGTTTGTTTCTAAAACTTCGTTTATGTCAGTTATCTTGCCCATGTCAATGAACAGTGTTTTGCGGTAGCTCAGCATCATGTGCAGTGGATCCCTGCTTTCCCTCGATACTTCTCTTCTCCTCTTCTCCCTCCATTTCTTCTTTGCCCTATGTCCTTCCTCCTCCCTCTGACCTGTTCCTTCCCCTTGTCCCATTGTTTGTCCTGTCTACGTTCTTGTTTACTGTGAGCGTCTTGTAACTATGTGTGTTGTGTGTTTGTGTGTGTGTCTGTTTGTGTGTTTGTCTGTTTGTGTGTGTATGTTTCCGTACTTTTTACATTTATTGTATTGTAAGTTCAATGTATAGTGGCCCACATTCCTAGAGACTTGTCTTTTACGTGGGTACCTCTTTTCCATTAAACACAATTATTTTGAACGGTAAGTTTCATGATGTATGCATTTTTAAAGTAATACATTGTTTAATTTGTTTTCATTGAATTTGTGCAACAACAAAAACGTGTTTCATTAAATAAAATTTCATTTCTTCTTTGTTTCTGTGTTTATTCCTACATAGACGTGAAATTCGTAATTTGCAACCAATTTATTGTACATTTCAAAAATAAGAAGGAATACCATTTGTGTGTTTCCTTATGGTGCCATATGACTTGTGGTCAAAGTGACCAAGGGGTAAAAATGGCCAAAATTGCAGTTTTGACATGTTTCCCGTGTTGAAGTTTATGTTAAGATATTGAATCCTACACCCAATATGCTTTCATTCACGGTTGAAAGAGCACATAATAAAACCAAGACAAAGAGTATTTTATTGAAAGTATACAATAAGTATTTGTGGAAAGTGCATCACAAAACCAACAAAAAGTCGCACCACTTGATTTAAATGAGAACTCAAAAAAGGTGAAACGGGTTGACCAAGTCAGTTTTCACTTTTCCACATTTTCTGAAAGAGCTATTCTTTTCTGCCTTTTTCTTGAAGTTGAAATAATAACATTAACAGGAAAGTGCGTTTTAAGTTGTTTGTTTGTTTGTTTTTTCTACAACCCCGCTGAAGAAGCGTGATCAGGCATGTTTTTCAATAAACAATGGATTCGTATTAGCAAAATAAGATGATCCTGTACAAATGCGGACTGTTCTCTTTTGTAACAATAAAATAGGATTAACTAATAATAAAGGTGACGCATTAGTGTTCTTGAGCCTCAACGCGCATTCCTGAACATTGAAGTTAGTTGGAGATACTGCATCACTGAAAGCAGAAGGTTAAAGTCTAAAATTCAGTACGATTGACATACTATGTTGATACTTTCCCTATATCAAGAGCATCACTAGTCTGTGAGTTATTCTTACTGCACTGTCACAAATTTGTAAATAAAAGTATTTCAGAAATAATTTCCCAAGACAGTCAGTTTCATTTATAAATCGTAATAGACCTACTTCACTCTTTACGTTTAATCGAAATCTTATTGTAATGATGCCACCATGTTTGGTAGTGTTACCACTACGCACACTTTTAAGAGAACGCTTACAGTGCACTATGTTTAGGATTTGTCGTTTACTCTTGATGCATTTTATTGAGAAAAAATTTCACATTCAGATCATACATTGGCTTGAATACAAACTTCTTTGATATGTTAAATGCATTAATAAATTGCTCAAGATCAATCTTATCTCTGATCGGATGAAGTTTAATAAATATTTAGAAACTATTTGGTTGATATTAACTTGTATATCTTCATGGATAATTTACACTGTTGAATGCGTTTCTGGATTCGTCATGATTCATTTTTTTTCAACGTTGAATTATTACCTATATGATGTCGGGAAATAATCAACTTTAATCGCTGAAATTATTCACATACACACTGATAATAAATTGCCGAGATATGTTTTTGTTTAGATATGTAGATGCAGATTTAAAAGGATGGTACAGTTTAGGTTGAGATGGGTTTCAGGTTTCCAACCTTTCTTTGGTGATGATATGTGACCCGCTACAACAAAATGATCCTAAAGTCGGGCGAGGTCGATTATTTGAAAATTGCATGAAACAAATCCCTAATCTTTCTACTTTAAATTGATATATAACACATCGTATAAAAATAATCGGCTGCGGAGATATCGATGTTTAAAAGAGAGCATGTCAATACGTCTGGGAAATCAATGTTTCGAGAAAAGCGCCCTAAAAGTTCTCCTTGCGACGCAATTACGATCAAAGCACACGCAAGTCAGTTTTCACCTCCGAACAATAGAAGGTAAGCCCTAGCAACCCCCGAAATGCTTATTCAAACACAGTGTCTGCGGTCTCCTCACCGACCAATCAGTGACCAGGATGGCAGGAGAAGCGGCTGGGCATAGCGCACCCCGCCAGCACGCACCAGTCGACTGGGCAGCGTGCGAGCTTCACGCTTCGGTTAGCGGCAAGCAGCAAACTGACCAATGAGATCACTCTGGTCGTTGTTAGGGGCGGTTGTGGCGTTGTTGTGGCGCTCACTCCAAATGTTCGAACCAGTTTCTGCTTCGTTGAAACGCCAAAAAAAACATGGCCCAGAAAAACGCTTTTTTTTTTTTTGGTCTTTCCTTTCATCATTTTGCTTCAAAATTTCGACAGATGATAGAAGACATGTCAGACTCTAATAATATGTCAAATTCAGAAAATTGTAAGTTTTGACCAATTTTGATGCTCTGACTTCAAACTCGATTTTGACGGCTTCGACCGTGCGCGACTTTAGGACCATTTTGTTGTAGCGGGTCACATATTTTGAGATAATTAGAAACATCTTACAAAATATATGAAAAAAACATAAGCAAAATAACTCTATATTTAGAGGAATTTATTTCAAAGTTTATGTGATATAAAATTGGTTTTGAAATGGCTGAGATAGCCAAAACAAAGAAATTCTAATATTTATAAAATTCTAATATATGTGACCCTGCACCTCGAAACAAACAAAAAGTCGCCAGACATGAATTTTTAGTTAAGACCATATTGTGAAAGAGCAGATTTAAGCTTTAAAATGATGTATAACTCAAATCAAATGGACTCTCCTAACCTATCTAAATATTGGAAAGAAAGCACAAACTCAGGAAAAGTGTGAACTGAGAAAAGTGGCTCTGAAGTACAGTGTCTATTCAAGCGCTTAATCTTTAGCAAACCGTGCTGGCTGTGCGATGAATGGGACAAAAAACAGGAAGTAAACCACCAGAGTAACAACAATTAAGGGATTATCAGACTAAACTGAAATTAAGCTTGCCTCATTAACACATTCTGTCCATAATTAATGCCAACTTTCAAAGCAGTAGCACTATCTTTTCAAAAAATTATTAGAGTTGAAAGTGAAGAATGTGGACAAGGTTTTTCAGATATGAAAAAAGGATTCTAAAGACACACCTAATCACACTATTCTAAAATGTTCGAGATAAACTGCTAAAAAAAAAAACACACTTTCCTGCCCGTTTTATGATACCAAATTTTAGTATAATGTAAAAGAAGACCCGCTCTTTCAGAAATTATGAAAAAATCAAGTTCGGCTAGGTTGACCCACTTCACTTATTTTCAGTCCTCACGCAAAATCAGTGTGTGCGACTTTATGTTCGTTTTGAGGTGCACGGTCACATATATTCTAATATATAAAAAACCCATCTAATTCTAATATATATAAAACCCATCTTTTTAGGGTCACTTTGTTTTACTTTGTTTTTGAATATCTCAGCCATTCCAAACCAAGAAATGAAATTTGAATTTCTTTTTGAATTGTTGGCTTTTTAACATTCATCATTAAGTGGTTTCTAAGTATCTCGCAAAAGTTACAAGCTGAATCCTCACCACAACCAAAACTAGACTCTCCCTTTAATGGTTGCTCAAACTTTAAGTGAACTTATCGTTTGTTTGTTTGTTTGTTTTTGTTTTTTTCGCTTTAATTTGTTACGTCGTACATAGCGTTGTAATTTGTTTTCAGATCCACATGACGCAAATCTCTCGTTTGAAGAGGCTACACCCAAATGAAGACATTTGCGATTAAAGGTCAAGAAAAATAAAGAGAATAGTAAGAAAATGTGTGATCTTTTGACCATATAACTGCAGAAATGTACCTTTATAATGCTATGTAGAGACCAATATATCATTTTAAAAAGTATCATTTTGTACTTTATGACAGAGACCGTACTTCAAAATCTTCAAAAATGGACTTTTTGCGAATAAACTCTTCAATTGCCCTTAGCGCATTAAAATGCGCTATGGTGAATTATATGACAAATCCATGTGGCGAAATATAGGGTGCATTAGGAGAACTCCCCTATAGCGCGATATTCTCTGCTGCCCTCTACGTTTCATTTTGCGCATTTCAAGAGTGTAGGGGTGACGGAAAACTTGTAAACAAGCTTGAAAACGCAAAGGGGAGTCGAATAGTTCGCCCTGAGGATGGATTCCCTTAGAATACCTTGTTTTCACACGGAAATTCCCCCTATACCCCAAATTATATCATCATATATGACCATGCTTCACAAAATAAAAAGTCGCACCCCTTGATTTTACGTGAGGACTCAAGAACGGTGAAATAGCTTAACCGAGTCAATTATGAGTTTTCCATATTTTCTTCTACATTATTTTTGAGTTTGAGGATCATAAGTGAATGGGAAATTGGGTTTTCAGCAGTTTTTCTACAACCCTTTTTGGTAGAGTAATGTGATCAGGTTTTTTTTAGAGACCCCTTTTATTTCTTGAAAATCCTTTGCACCCTCTTCACTATTAACTGTAATAACTTTTGAAAGGATAATACGAATTCTCTGAAAGTTGACATTTATCATGGTCATAATATGGTTATAGACCATACTCAATTTCAGCTTAATCTGTAATCCCTTTATTGTTGGTGCTATAGTGGTTAACATCATGTTTTTGCCCTATTCATGGCCCAGGTAGCACGGCTTTAATAGTAAAGATTAAGCACTTGAAAAGACCCTGTACATCAGAGCCTCTTTTCTCAGTTCACATATCCAGAGTGTGTGCTTTCCTTCCAACATTTATATAAGTTAGGAGAATCCA